>WOVY01001488.1:0-30522 GCA_013436015.1 Rhipicephalus annulatus
CTTGTGGTCACCTCCCACTGTTTACAGCATGGGTTGTGTATACACAGCTGCATATTTCCTAGCTAGAAAAATTTGATTTTAGGTGTTTCACGCCATTTTCCATGTAACTATTTCACAATTGCACACACTGATCAGCAGGCTTTCAATTGCGCTGAAGGACACAGGTGCCATAAAATTCATAGTCGATTCTTTCAAGAAACCGTATGTAAAGGCTGAAGCTTCATGCGTACATACACACACACATAACATATTGTTTTTTGTACTTTATGAAGCTGCGAAGGTCTCATGTGCCTCCAAGCGTAACCTGTCTTATTTATTCTCCATCACCGCAAAAGTTTTGTGAGTTTCAAATAAAAGTACTTTGCGCATGGCCACTTTTGGGTAATTTTTTGTGTAGGTGTTATTTGAGCAGCCTACAGTGTTTACTTTATAAGCCTGTATGTATATGTTGCATTATAAGGATGCAGAATGTGTGTAGCTGTACAATATAGATGAAGTGTAAAAATCAAGTGTGTCTATTGTAGTGTTCTTGCAACCAATCTTACCCCCGTATTCTAGAACGTCCGTCCACTCAACGCTTCACCTTCACTTGAGATGGCTGATGGGAGCGCCGTCTCTAAGCAGAGAAAATTGCTGCATGTCAGCAATAATCTGCTGTGATTCTCGAGTAGCGCAGCGTCGCTTTCAAACGAGCAGCAGCACAGTGCTCAACTCTGTCAAGTGAAGGGTGAAAGTCGAGTCGGGGAGCGTTTATGAATATGGGAGTTAGTTTTGTTGTCTTGGTAACCTGCCATTAACACTGGATTGATGCTACTTTGCTCTAGCTGTACAGTGCTCTCCAAGGCTCAAGGAGGCACCGCATGGGGAAGGCTCGGAGCAAACCATGCGTGAGTTTCCTTTCATTGTTACACTATGCACGTATTAAGTGATAGACTTTAATGTATGCTATTTGTATTGTGCAAGTTTTTGGGGACATACAACTTCCAACACTTATATGTTCTGACGAAAATCACGCAAGAATGAGAGAAGCTTGTGCAAAAATTATGCAAGAGAGTAAGAAGCTTTTGCAGAAGTCTGTGAAATGAAGTTTTGAAATTTTGTGGCAATGTGTCATTGTACAGTGGTCAACAGTCTTGCTCAGCATGCTTGACTGCAGGGCTCCCGGCTGCACAGGCACATTTACGGAGTGCCTGATGCATGATGGGCCAAATGTCAGCCTGCACACTGGTGCTTCTTATACCCGTTTGTCTGTTACATCAGTGTCTCTTGTAAAGGGGATCAACTGTGCTACCTTTTTTTTTCGAATTTAATGAGTTCTTTTTCCAGATTATTGTTGTTTTAAGGTAGAGCCTCACATTTCTATCAAATACTGAAGATTCTATTTTTCCTTCTAGATGCTATGAAGTCACTCCTTGTGTTACAAAAGAGTGACTATGAGAAAAGCTACTTTATGGAGTTAACTCACTCCATATTGACTTAACACACAGAATTGGTGAAAACTACACTCCATTCCAGCTGCATTAGGAATAATATTCATTTGCATACTTCTGTTTCTTTTGTTTGTTTGTTGGCTGGAGGTTTGGAGTATAGGGTGGCCAGAGGGCACTGTGTAGTCTTTCTTCATCTTCCCAATTTTGTGAACATCAATAGATAGCCGTATGGGAAGCAACCAGCATGCTGAAACAGCGGTGCAAGCATGCAAGATGTTCACCATTGCATGCAGTCAGTTGCTGTGAGCAACCTACTGCATACAATTAACTGCGAGTGGTGAACTAACGCTGCACTATGTGTGCCTCCTGGAAAGCTGCAATGGTAAAGTGCCACAATCGTATAGTAACATGGATAACATCGCAATTTGTTTGTTGAATAATTTTGCAACAGAATCAATGGAGTTTTGGATAAATTTTTGTATCTGCCTGGTTCATCAAAGCTACAGAGTCAAATGCGGTATATACTCGCGTATTATGTGTACTTTTTTTGTCAATCCGGTCATGTGCGAAGCTAGTAGGAATCGCTGGCCTAAAAGCTCAACTGGGAATATATGTTGCAGGCGCTGTCACAGCTGTCTCAAAGCGGATTGTCATTTGTTTGCTAAGCCTGTTCAAATGCCCCCATTTTCTTGAAGTTCTTCAAAACAGTGCTCACAAAAACCAGTTCCCACGACAGGGTTATACCAGAGAACATAAGTACTCTCCAATAATTGTCGGGAACCCAACGTAAAGTAAGATGCAGACAAGGAAGCGCGATGCCAGCACAGTGCTGTGTGTATCGCCCTTCATGTGTGTGTGTTTCCATTCCTTGTCCCAGTCTTCTATTGCGTTGTGTTCCCTCCGATATCTAACCAACACACCCAAGCTTCTATGCTAAGTCTTATTCAATGCACTCTTTTGCTGGCTCCCATACTGAATATTGCATGTCGAAGAACTCCACGCTGATGTGCTTAGCGGTAGCACGGTTTCAGTTTTCTTCGGTAAGCTTTATAACAGCAATCTGCTCGTATATAATTATTGTAGCCTATCACAATGAACGGTAAAAACGCAATGGCCAGATGGCGAAACCGAAAAAAAAAGAGCGCGAAAACCTGCCTCATCTAGTTGATGTGACTGGTCCTTGCACGCGTTCAACATCTGTGCTGTGTCTCGGGAATACATTCTTGCCGTGGAAGAGGTGGGAAGATAGGAGGCAAACCTTTAGGCATTTCGGACTACACATAAACAGGTTTCGGTTTTCAAGTTCGATATTCTAGGAAAAGCATAAAAGTTCATGGAAGAAGGGACCTTGCACTCAGTCCATTTTGTGTAAGGACTGCACTCGCCTGCTCGACAAGAGATGTGCCTGACCAGAGAGCATCATGAAGTCAAATGTGTCTGTGTGTGTGCTGGCAAGGTGGCTCGGGCTGGTTGGGGAGGGCAAAGTATGCGAGCAAAAAGTTTCTTGTAGTAAAGCAGGCTAGCTAATTATTCTGGTGAGCAAATTATGTGAGGATGCAAATTGTGCGAGTAAATATGGTATGTACTCTTGTATGTTTCAGCTCTATTGCTACGGATCCTGCGGATCCAACTTGGCATCCGGCAGCAACAAAGAGAGGTTCTGCAGGAGGTGCGACAGCTGAAGCACGAGGTACGGCTCTTGTCCGTGCCTCAGCACGCCCAGCCAGCACAGCGCCCCTCTGACCTTCCCCGGCTGCCTGCTGGTACAATTGGAGAAGTGGAGGCAGGAGAGGCAGCTTTGCAGAGTAAAGCTGTGGCTGCGGCTTTGGTGTATATTTCTTGATTTTAATATGCCTATGTAACATGCAGAAATTTAGTACTGCTTTAAGATACTGTGTTTCGGGAAACAAACTAGTCAGGCTATCTCATGAGCCACTGTACTACAGTTGAATATAAATAATTCGTACTCAAAGAGGCCAGAAAATTTGTTCAAATTAAAAGAAGTTCAAAATAATGAAAGTTACCGTAATTACTTGAATCTAACACGCACCTTTTTTCCAGTTAAGAGAGTTCATAAATCGCATGTGCGTTAGAATCGAGTACGAAAAAAAAATGAATATGGTCATTCTATTGCCATCGCCACTTACAAAATGGCCGCCCCCTACGTGCGTCGGCATGGCGCGTCGGTCATTTCTGCCTATGTGTTTCGCATGCGCGGCACTTCATACGTGTGCTGAGAAGTCCGTCATCTTGTAGTACATTAGCATCGACGGCATGGTAGGGCCGACTCCAAAAACTTGACGAGTGCACCACAATGCTGCTTCTAAAAGAAAAGTCGTCGCGTGTGCCGGAACGGACAGAAATCGGGCCGCATCGCGGTCATTCGGAGTTCCCATAACGTGCGTGCGGGACTGGCGGAAACAAAAGCAGAATATTGTCGACAGCAAAGATTCACGCAAAGGCTTCAGTGGACCACAGCAGGGTTGGTTTCCACAAATTGAAGAGCTGCTCGGCGAGTATGTGATTAAACAGTGAGCGGCACAGCGGCCCGTGACGACAGAACTGCTCTAAGTGCAGGCTATGCAGTTAGCCTTAGAAAGAGGGTTAATGCAGAGCCATTTTAAAGCGAGCAGGTGCTGGCTAACGAACTTTATGAAGAGAAAAGGCTTCTCCCTCCGAAGGCGCACGGGCATATGCCGGAAGTTGCCAGAGGAGTACGAAGAAAAGCTTCAGAGTCTTCAGAGGTTCCTCCTAAACTTGCGGCAGAACAACGGCTACCTGCTTGGGCAAATCGAGAATGCCAATCACACGCCTCTTTACTTCGACATGCCTGGCACCACAACCGTCTAGGAGAAGGGGGCGAAGCAAGTTTGTGTACTCACATCGGGCCACGGTAAAACTAGAGTGACAGCAATGCTCTGTTGCACGTCAGATAGGCATAAGCTTCCCCCGTACTTCATATTTAAACGGAAGACGCTCTCAAAAAGAGTCTTTTTCGCGAGTGGTGTGATCAAGCGGGCCAACGAGAAAAAAGGGTGCGCGTTGCAACCGATGTCTTAGTTTTTTTTTTTGTCGTGGAAACCGGGCGCGGTAGAATAGAGTAAATACGGTAAACGAGCGGAGGGCTCACCATGCAGTGATGCATGTGCATGGAGAAGTTTTATTCACAAATTACAGGACATCCGTCATTAATTAAAGTAGTCAATAAATGTCTGTACACGTTGGCCTTGCAACGAGTCAACAAGTTTTGGGTGCAGTTTGCAAAGCATTTGTACTTCGGCTTCAGTATTCTCCTGGCAAAAGAAGTTGCGCGCGACAATGTCCAGTGCTGACACTCTTCGAAGACAACTGTGTTTCCACTGTTACCATCTGCGCTGCAGCCGGAGCTTGGCCAGCACATGATGAGAAAGGAGGAGCGTCTCCACCTGGAGAAAAGCAGATCGGCATTCGAGAGAGAAACACTCCGCGGTAGCTTTTTTTTCTCTCTTCATGCGCGGTGTTGAAAGGAGGAGAGTCTCTACATAGCAGGAACGAAAAACAGGGTAGCGTTGCAGATCGACATGAGAGAGCCAACTCTCTGCGACAGCTTTTTTCCCCCTCTTTCTCTTCATGCGCAGTGTTAAGAGGAGAAGGGTCTCTATGTGGCAGGGACGGAAAAAGCCGAAGCGGGGCACAGGAATGTCGCAGATTGGCATTTGGCAAACATTCCACCGCAGTCTTTTCTTTCCTTTTCTTCATTTTCTTCTTCAAGCACAGCGATGAGGTGTCTGAAGTGCCACCGCAGGATTGGGCGGGGTGCTGAGAGCATTTTCGGAGCGCGGTATAGCTTTGATAGGACCACAGCGTCAGTTCGAATTGAATGTGTTGGAATTAATGAGATTCGACTGTATTTACTATAGTCTGTGAAGTCCGAGTGAACTGTCCTAAGCTAGCAGACGATGTAGGCGGCATCGTGTGTTTGATGGGCAGTGACTAGCAATAGCCTGCTTAAAACAGACATTCAGTAGTTTTGTTCATTTATCACCCTATTTCGTGTCCGCTGCGGCTCTCTCTACTTTGAGCTACAGTTCACCCTGCCTTGTGTTAGCCGATTTCTTACTTTTTTAAAAATCTAACATGCACCCAATTTCGCAGTGTGAAGAAAAATGCACCTTTGTTTATTGTGATGAGATTTCTATAGCGACATGCCTCTTTGTTGGCTATCACAGAAAAATATAAACAGCAAATGGTGCGATCATCTAGTGCGACCTTTATTTTTCTATCAGTTTCATCTATGACCAAGATTTGGTCGCTCTAAGGTTGCCTCTTAGTACGCCTTGATCATGTTCATTTATCTTGTTGTGCTCTGCTTACAATGCATTAATTAAAAACATGTCCAAGCTTCTTTTTGAATTCCACATGTTTTATCGTTTTTCACCCGTAGAAGCTACTCCTGGTCAACATTCAGGCAAAGACATTGTAACCTCGAAGAAACGTGTATTGGAATTTGAGCACTGTACAAAGTAATTATACTATTTCATAGCTAGAATCAATATTTATTAAAGGTTATAACAGTGTTGTATTTGATTTCATAACAGCGAAACTGCATTCAGAGAAGGACTCTGAAAGGTTCTTACACTGAGTGTGAGAGGGCTGATGTGGAAACCATTTTAGGTCAAGTGAGTTGAAGTTAGCGTAAAAAAACAATGAAATAGTGTGATGCCCAAAAATTCAAGTTGTTGTTTTCAGTGTCCTCTTCTTGCATATTTTTATCATGAAAACATTTCGATGTGCTGTTGCGTTTACCCCATCTATGCTTCTTGCATTTTTTGACAGCGCAAGCACCTCCTGCAGATTGGGGGACGTGGCATCCGAGAAATTGGTGTGAATGCCATGAAGGCTGTATTGGCACATGACGTGCAAGTGCTGTACAGCCTTCATGGCAGAAAAGGGAAAAGGGCCTTTGTGAACCTGAGGCTCTGTAGATTAGTGACAGGTTAGACCTGTTCATTGTTTTATGTGTGTGTACTCTGTGTATTCTCTGTACTGCAGTGCTTCATGTGTACTATGGTATTTCTGTTCTTGTATGCAGATTTCATCTGCCAAAAAGCAGGGTGCGACCAGGCGGAGGCCCTCAACTTTCAGAGGTGGCTGCCAGGGTCTGGTGATCGCTGTGGGGGCAGGAAGCGGCGCTTCAGAGAAGCATTTGTTGCCTGCAAAGAGTGGTTGTCGACGCAAACAAAGAGATATGGCGAATTAGTCGAGAGAAGGGTTTCGAGGTAGTGGATTTAAACAGGGAAGTGCACAGGTGGGGTGGATTCCAAAGAGACAAGTTTCATTTCGATAAGAGGCTTGGACACGAGGTGGGCTGGCGACTGGCAGGACGCGCAGTAGCTTTTTTGGGGGGCTCACGGGCCCTTCGGAGTCCGGGGCAGCTCGTAACAGGGAAAACAACCAGGAGGACGCTTTGACAGGTAGAATTGCGAAAAACCAGAAAAAAGGTAAAAGAAAAAGGAAAAAGGCGCGTGTTGCAATTAGTTACATAAACATGCAGGGTGGCAGAAGGAAGGCAAAATGGTTAGAGATTGAGGAGCAGTTCAACAAAGAACAGATAGGCGTGTATGCGGTTACAGAAACACACCTTAGAGACTTGGAAGAGCCACCACATATTGAAAATTATGTTTGGGAAGGGTGTAACAGGACCATATCGGAAAGGAAAGGTGGGGGTGTAGGAATGCTAATTCATCGCGGAGCCAAATGGGTTAGAGTGAAACAGACGTGTTCAGAGCACCTCTGGGTTCTGGGCACAGTAGGTGGAAAGGAAACGTGGCTAGGGGTAGCCTACTTGTGGACGGGGAATAACTGCAGAGAAAAGAATCAGGAGATAGTGGATTGCATGAGTGCGGATATTAAGGAATTTGGTAATGGGGCCGAAATCATCCTTCTAGGGGACATGAATGCCCACATACATGACCTTGACGGATATTCGGACACCAATGGGAAGTTATTACTAGATCTTTGCGAGCAACATAGTCTGGAGATAGTTAACACGGGGCCTAAATGTGACGGCCAGATCACATGGGAAGTCGGAAACAAGCAATCAAGTATTGATTATTGTCTCATGACTGAACGAATTTACCACAAACTGACAGAAATGAGGATAGACGAGGAGGGCATTAACAGCTTGGGTAGTGATCATATACGAATAACATTACAAATGGGATACGAAACTGAAAATATGAGCATGGAATCAAAGTCTGGCAGCTCGTATTTAAATGACAAACAAATAATAAATATAGCCGCTCGAGTCGAGGAAGAAGTAGGCGAAATACCAGGCAAGGACTGGGAGTATAGTGAGCTGTTACATCTAATGACGAAGGAGATAGGGAAAGAGAAGAAAACTGTTTGCTGGAAAGGAAAAAGGAAGCCAAAAAGTTGGTGGAACAAGGAAATCCGGGAGGCGATCGAGAAGCGACGCGAAGCATCACGGGAGCATAGAAAGGCAAAAAAGGAGAAGCGGCCGCAGGACGAAGTAAAAAAAATATGGGAAATATATTTAGAGAAAAAATCCCTTGCACAGAAATTGGTAGAGGCAAAAATTAAAGGTGAAAGTGAACGCTGGATGACAGAGATACACGAAAAAAAGGAGGCCGCGCCTAGGATTTTTTGGAGCCACATAAAGGCGCTAGGTAGGAAGTCTGTCACAACGCAACAACATATTCTAGATGAAGGAGGAAATCAATTGGAAGGGTACGAAGCGCTAAGTTACATCCAAAAGGTAACAGCCGATTCGTTTCAAAAGAGCGTCCAGGGGATCTCCCCGGTGAGTAAAAGTGTGGCGGAGAAAGCAACAGAGGAAGAGCTAGTACTTGATAATTTCAACTGGAAAAAGGCCGAAGGAAAAATTCCAAAGCGCACTGCCGCGGTTTTAGATGGGATTCCCGTTAGCCTCATTAACGAACTAGGACATAACACTAAAGAAGCATTGTTAAAAGCAGTAGAAAAAAGCTTAAAGGACGGACAAATACCGGACAGTTGGCGACAAAGTAGAATGAACTTAATCTATAAAGGCAAGGGAGAAAAGGACAAGATTCGCTCGTATAGACCACTAACCATTACATCGGTACTATACAGGTTGGCGATGCAAGCAGTAAAAATGATAATAGAAACAAGGGCCGAACATAACGATATTTTGGGAGAACTTCAGAACGGATTTCGAGTCGACAGGCGGTTAGACGATAACCAGTTTGTTCTCACTCAGTGTATAGAAATATCTAAAATAGAGAATAGGCCCTTGTACGTGGCTTTTCTAGACATCACTGGGGCATACGACAACGTTAATCAGGAAATTTTGTGGGATATATTGAAAGGAATGGGCATGGGCGACGACTGTATACAGCTTTTGAGGGAGATATACCGAGAAAATACAGTTTGCATAGAGTGGGAAGGAATGCGTAGCAAAGAGAACGTTGAGGTTAGCAAGGGTCTGAGACAGGGATGTCCTTTGTCCCCGCTGTTATTCATGCACTACATGGTGAGTATGGAAAAAGCGCTAGAAGGTAGCAACATTGGTTTTAATCTGTCACACAAACAGGGCGGCATGATGATTGAGGAGAAGCTTCCAGGTTTATTTTATGCGGACGATATCGTCTTATTTGCGGACAGTCGAGATGATATACAGCAGCTGGCGAATATATGCGGAAGGGAAGGTGAAGCTCTTGGACTAGGATTCAGTGTAACGAAGTGTGGATTGATCGTATTCAATGATTCCTGTGATCAGACAGTGTCCATACAAGGCCAAGAAATACCGAGGGTAAGTGAATACAAGTACCTTGGAGTATGGGTAAATGAGAGTGATAGATACATGGAGGTACAGGAAAAAGCCTCGGCAGCAAAAGGAAAGAGGAATGCGGCAATAATGAAGCACAGAGCGTTGTGGGGATACAATAGGTATGAGGTGCTTCGAGGTCTGTGGAAAGGTGTAATGGTTCCAGGGCTTACTTTTGGGAACTCAGTGGTGTGCATGAGGGCAGAGGTGCAATCGGGAATGGATGTAAATCAAAGGACCGTGGGACGCCTCGCGTTGGGTGCTCACGGGAAGACGACAAACGAGGCTGTAAAGGGCGATATGGGGTGGGCAGGTTTTGAGGCGAGGGAAGCGCAGAGCAAAATAAGGTTCGAAGAAAGGCTAAGAAATATGAAGGAGAGTAGATGGGCAGAGAAGGTGTTCCGTTATTTGTATAGGAAGAGCGTGGACACACAGTGGAGAAAAACAACTAGAAGACTCACTAGTAAATATACGGCTGGTATTGTAAGCCATATTTCAACAAAGAGCGTTAAGGGAAAAGTCAGGGAGGCGGAGAGGATTTACTGGATGGCAGCTATGGAGAAAAAACCGGCTTTGAGTAACTACCGAAAGGGCAAAAATGAAATAAGGAGGGAGGCATTTTACGATAATTCAAGGGGAAGCGCTTTACTGTTTGAAGCGAGATCGGGTTGCCTTAGAACGCGTAGTTATAAAGCAAGATTCAGTAAAGAAGAAGAACAATGCACATGCTGCGGGAAAGATAAGCAAACGGCGGAGCATGTTCTGATTGAATGTGGAGATATCCACCCAGGTGTACGTTTGGGCACGAGCCTACAGGAAGCCTTGGGTTTTAGGGACAACAATGGAAAGCTGAACACACCCGGGATTGAAATAAGTAAGAGACGGTTAGAGTATTGGTGGCAGAAAATTAGAGAGAAAGGACAAAAATAAATATTGGAAAAATAAAATATGGACAGTGTGCCGTAAATGGCAGAAAACTTAAGCTGAAAATTTTCCTTTTTTTCCATTAAGATAGAATTTATCGAAGTAGAGGCATTAGGCCAACATCAAAAAAGAAAAAAAGGGTTTTTTTTTTGTCGAGCCTGGTGGCATACTTGTCACCACCCCGTTATAAAGGGGATGCTCATAGCATCCATCCATGTTGTGGAGCAGCCCGATGATCCCCACTCTCAGAGTGCAGATTATCGGCTGCTCGCGGCAGCTGGCTTCCTGCCCAGCCACAGCAGCCAGGGCCTTGACAGTACCACTGTCACTGTGCCCCCAACGCAACCTGACCTGCAGTAGAGCGGGCCTTTTTTAGTTGTGTATATATATTTTTCAATGTATACATTTTTTGTTGTACCAAATAAATAAAAAAAACAAAGAATAAATAGTCTGCAGACTGTCGGTGGTGCACTGTTCGGCTAGCTTATGCTGATTCGGAAGCATCATCACCATGTTTTAGTTACAAAAAAATGCTCTAAACTATGAATATTTTCGATTACCATGTGAGGGACATATGTGGGGATTGCAAGTGGGGGACATACGCTTTCAGCATTTACTTCCTAACGACTTTTTTCGATCTGCTGTACCAAATACCAGTACCAAATAAAGCACTCGCTATTGCAAAAGATAAATTGGTAAAAAAATAAACTACACTTCTAGTGTTAGCAAAGGGAATGAGGTATAAAAGATGAAATAGATCGAGTAACTGCTTTCAGTTCTCAGCATTCAATTTTCTGTTGCCCCAAGTATACAGGGCTGCAAAGCTACAAGAGCGGGTCATCGAGGCATATTGTTTAAATCTTCCGGTAAGAAAAATTTCCTACTAATAGTGGTTACATAATGGCAAGCCAATCAGTAGCCAATATTCGTCGTGCAGGAAACATCGGTGTAATAACGGCATTTGATTGGCTGCAATGTGGCCCTGGATTGGTCCAATGTCGGTCGTACATCCGTAGCCAGTATTCGTCGTGCAGCAAACATCGGCGTAAAAATGGCATGTGATTGGCTGAAATATGGCCCAATGTTGGCCGAACATTGGCAGCTTTGTCGGCAATACGATGGGCCTTCGTCGGCCCAATATTGGTTGCATACTGGCTAAAACATTGGCAAAACGTCGGCCCATCATTGGCTTGAACGTCGGCCCGACATTGGAAGAAGTTGCACTTCCGACGTCGGCCCGACGTTGGTGCCGATGTTAGCCGATGTTGGTCCAAGATTGGTCCAATGGCGGCGTGCTGCCTGGGGGGCGATGTGCGAGCGATGCACTAGCGTTCTTTTCATTGGCGCGTTTACTCTAGGTTACCGTAGAAACACACCATCGAAAAGAATATAGGAGAAAAGAAGCGCATATGCTTTGCTTCAAACAAGAAAACTGTAGCAGATACCCTTTGTTATTGAAAAAGATTAACCCATCCTTGGCGGGACTCAAACCCGCAATCCCCAGTTTAGAAGACCGATGCCTTATTCGTTAGGCCACAGGAGCGATGTGCGAGCGATGCACTGGCGTTCCTTTCATTAGCGCGTTTACTCTAGGTTACAGTAAAACGCACGATCGAATGGAATATAAGGGAAAAGGAAACGCATAAGCTTTGTTTCAAGCAAGAAAACTGTAGCAGCAACCCTTTGTTAATGAAAAAGAATATCTCACGTTTGGCGGGACTCAAACTCACTATCTCCGGTTTAGGAGACCGATGCCTTATCCGTTAGGCCAAGAGGGCGATGTGTGAGCGAAGCAATGGCGTCCCTTTCATTAGCGCACTTTACTTTAGGTTACAAAAGAACACACCATCGAAAAGAATATAGGAGAAAGGGAAATGCATGTGCTTTGGTTTAAGCAAGAAAACTGTTGCAGAAAACCTTTGTTAATGAAAAAGGATAACCCACCCTCGGCGGCGCTCGAACCCGCAATCCTCGGTTTAGGAGACCGATGCCTTATTCGTTAGGCCACGAGGGCAATGGGCGAGGGGGCACTCACTAGGGTTCCTTTCATTAGCGCTTTTACTTTGGGTTGCAGTGGAACACAACATCGAAACAAATATAGGGGAAAATGAAACGCATATGCTTTGCTTGAAGCGAAAAACTGTAGCAGAAACCTTTTCTGTGAATGAAAAAAAAAACTAACCCACCCTCGGCGGGACTCGAACTCGAAATCCCCGGTTTAGAAGACCGATACCTCATTCGTTAGGCCACGAGGGCAATGTGCGAGTGATCCAATGGCGTTCCTTTCATTAGTGCACTTTAGTTTAGGTTACAGTAGAACACACCATCGAAAGGAATATAGAAGAAAGGGAAATGCACATGCTTTAGTTCAAGCAAGATAACTGTAGCAGAAACCCTTGGTAATGAAAAAGGATAACCCACCCTCGGCGGGACTCGAACACGCAATACACGGTTTAGAAGACCGATGCCTTATCCGTTAGTCCATGAGGGCGATGTGCGAGCGATGCACTAGCGTTCTTTTCATTAGTGCATTTACTCTAGGTTACAGTAAAACACACCATCGAAAGGAATATAAGGGAAAAGGAAACGCATATGCTTTGTTTCAAGCAAGAAAACTGTAACAGAAACCCTTTGTTAATGAAAAAGAATATCCCACCTTTGGCGGGACTCGAACTCGCAATCCCCGGTTTAGGAGACCGATGCCTTATCCGTTAGGCCAAGAGGGCGATGTGCGAGCGATGCACTGGCGTTCCTTTCATTAGCACTTTTACTTTAGGTTACTGTAGAACACACCACGGAAAGGAATATAGGGGAAAAGGAAACGCATATGCTTTGCTTCAAGCAAGAAAACTGTAGCAGAAGCCCTTGGCAATGAAAAAAAATAGCCCACCCTCGCTTGACTCGAACCCGCAATCCCCGGAATATAAGACCGATGCCTTATCCGTTAGGCCACAAGAGCAGTGTGCGAGTGATGCAATGGCGTTCCTTTCATTAGCGCACTTTACTTAGGTTACAGTAGAACACACCATCGAAAGGAATATAGGAGGAAGGAAAATGCACATGCTTTAGTTCAAGCAAGAAAACTGTAGCAGAAACCATCGGTAATGAAAAAAAAAATTGCACGCAGCTTCCCTCGGGGGAACACTGAGGAGGATGCGGACCATGTAATTGGTTAACCGGGTGTTAAAGTGCGACTTACTTGGGTCGATGGCTAAATTGGTTAACGTGGTTGTGAAATGGGGTGTTAAATTGCGACTTACTTGGGTCGATGGCTAAATTGGTTAACGTGGTTGTAGGAGGGGGTGTTAAATGAGTGAACACGTACACACGTATGCGAAAGGGCGGCGCTGGTCGAAGGGACGTCGATCATTGTGTTTGTGGATTCGTTGGAATTCATTTCACCGCGACCTTGGACGTCGACGCGCCGTACAAACCAACCGACGAGCGGCAACTGAGCGAGCGAGCGCCGACCTTGAGTATATATACAGCACGACGGCGCATGCACTGTCAGCTGTTGAATGTTCTCGAAGCGCGACGCCACATGCGCGTCCACTGGAGAATCAGGAGAATTGTAGATGTCGAACGCGGTGTGTAGAGGAGGAAGGGTGCACAGATGGTGGAGGAGTGAAGCGCGCGCGGTGTGTAGAGGAGGAAGGGATGTACAGATGGTGGAAGAGTGGGCGACGGCGCGACGGCGCATGCGCGCGCGTCAGCTGTCGAATGTTCGAGAAGCGGTGTGGACGGCGCGGACGACGCGGACGGCGCACTACAAGGCGCGAGTATAAGATGCTCCGCATCTAAAAATATCCCACCTTTGGCGGGACTCGAACTTGCAATTCCCGGTTTAGGAGACTGATGCCTTATCCGTTAGGCCAAGAGGGCGATGTGCGAGCGATGCACTGGCGTTCCTTTCATTAGCACTTTTACTCTAGGTTACTGTAGAACACAAAATCGAAAGAAACATAAGGGAAAAGGAAACGCATATGCTTTGTTTCAAACAAGAAAATTGTAGCAAAATGCTTTTGTTAATGAAAAAGAATATCCCACATTTGGCGGGACTCGAACTCACAATCCTCGGTTTAGGAGACCGATGCCTTATCCGTTAGGCTAAGACGGCAATGTGCGAGGGAGACTCCCTGGTGTTCCTCTCATTAGCGCGTTTACTTTAGGTTGCTGTAAAACACAACATCAAAACAAATACAGGGGAAAAAGAAACGCATATGCTTTGCTTCAAGCAAGAAAACTATAGCACAAACCATCTGTTAATGAAAAAGAATAACCCACACACGGCGGGACTCGAACCCGCAATCCCCGGTTTAGAAGACCGATGCCTATCCGTTAGGCCACGAGGGCGATGTGCGAGCGATGCACTGGCGTTCTTTTCTTTAGAGCGTTTACTCTAGGTTACACTAACACACAACATCGAAAGGAATATAAGGAAAACGGAAACGCATATGCTTTGTTTCAAGCAAGAAAACTGTAGCAGAAACCCTTTGTTAACGAAAAAGAATATCCCACCTTTGGCGGGACTCGAACTCGCAATCCCCGGTTTGGGAGACCGATGCCTTATCCGTTAGGCCAAGAGCGCGATGTGCGAGCGATGCACTGGCGTTTCTTTCATTAGCACTTTTACTCTAGGTTACTGTAGAACACATAATCAAAAGAAACATAAGGGAAAAGGAAACGCATATGCTATGTTTCAAACAAGAAAACTGTAGCAAAATCCTTTTGTTAATGAAAAAGAATATCCCAAATTTGGCGGGACTCGAACTCGCAATCCTCGGTTTAGGAGACCGATGCCTTATCCGTTAGGCTAAGACGGCAATGTGCGACGGATACTCACTGGTGTTCCTCTCATTAGCGCGTTTACTTTAGGTTGCAGCAAAACCCAACATCAAAACAAATATAGGGAAAAAAGAAACGTGTATGCTTTGCTTCAAGCAAGAAAACTATAGCACAAACCATTTGTTAATGAAAAGAATAACCCACACACGGCGGGACTCGAACCCGCAATCCCCGGTTTAGAAGACCGATGCCTTAACCGTTAGGCCAATAGGGCGATGTGCGAGCGATGCACTGGCGTTCTTTTCTTTAGAGCGTTTACTCTAGGTTACACTAACACACAACATCGAAAGGAATATAAGGAAAACGGAAACGCATATGCTTTGTTTCAAGCAAGAAAACTGTAGCAGAAACCCTTTGTTAACGAAAAAGAATATCCCACCTTTGGCGGGACTCGAACTCGCAATCCCCGGTTTGGGAGACCGATGCCTTATCCGTTAGGCCAAGAGCGCAATGTGCGAGCGATCCACTGGCGTTTCTTTCATTAGCACTTTTACTCTAGGTTACTGTAGAACACATAATCAAAAGAAACATACGGGAAAAGGAAACGCATATGCTATGTTTCAAACAAGAAAACTGTAGCAAAATCCTTTTGTTAATGAAAAAGAATATCCCAAATTTGGCGGGACTCGAACTCGCAATCCTCGGTTTAGGAGACCGATGCCTTATCCGTTAGGCTAAGACGGCAATGTGCGACGGATACTCACTGGTGTTCCTCTCATTAGCGCGTTTACTTTAGGTTGCAGCAAAACCCAACATCAAAACAAATATAGGGAAAAAAGAAACGTGTATGCTTTGCTTCAAGCAAGAAAACTATAGCACAAACCATTTGTTAATGAAAAGAATAACCCACACACGGCGGGACTCGAACCCGCAATCCCCGGTTTAGAAGACCGATGCCTTATCCGTTAGGCCAATAGGGCGATGTGCGAGCGATGCACTGGCGTTCTTTTCATTAGTGCACTTTACTTTAGGTTACAAAAGAACACACCATCGAAAAGAATATAGGAGAAAGGGAAATGCACATGCTTTGGTTCAAGCAAGAAAACTGTAGCAGAAACCCTTGGTGATGAAAAAGGATAACCCACCCTCGGCGGGGCTCGAACCCGCAATCCCCGGTTCAGAAGACCGATGCCTTATTCGTTAGGCCACGAGGGCGATGTGCGAGCGATGCACTGGCGTTCCTTTCATTAGCGCTTTTACTTTAGGTTACAGTAGTACACAACATCGAAAGGAATATAGCAGAAAGGGAAATGCATGTGCTTTGGTTTAAGCAAGAAAACTGTTGCAGAAACCCTTTGTTAATGAAAAAGGATATCCAAAATTTGGCGGGATTCGAACACGCAATACACGGTTTAGAAGACCGATGCCTTATCCGTTAAGCCATGAGGGCGATGTGCGAGCGATGCACTAGCGTTTTTTTCATTAGCGCGTTTACTCTAGGTTACAGTAAAACACACCATCGAAAGGAATATAAGGGAAAAAGAAACGCATATGCTTTGTTTCGAGCAAGAAAACTGTAGCAGAAACCCTTTGTTAATGAAAAAGAATATCCCACCTTTGGGGGGACTCGAACTCGAAATCCCCGGTTTAGGAGACCGATGCCTTATCCGTTAGGCCAATAGGGCGATGTGCGAGCGATGCACTGGCGTTCCTTTCATTAGCGCACTTTACTTAGGTTACAGTAGAACACACCATCGAAAGGAATATAGGAGAAAGGGAAATGCACATGCTTTAGTTCAAGCAAGAAAACTGTAGCAGAAACCCTCGGTAATGAAAAAATATATACCACCTTTGGCGGGACTCGAACTTGCAATCCCCGGTTTAGGAGACCGATGCCTTATCCGTTAGGCTAAGACAGCAGTTTGCGAGGGAGACTCAAAGGTGTTCCTCTCATTAGCGCGTTTACTTTAGGTTGCAGTAAAAAACAACATCAAAACAAATATAGGGGAAAAAGAAACGCATATGCTTTACTTCAAGCAAGAAAACTATAGCACAAACCATTTGTTAATGAAAAAGAATAACCCACACACGGCGGGACTCGAACCCGCAATCCCTGGTTTAGAAGACCGACGCCTTATCCGTTGGGCCACGAGGGCGATGAGCGAGCGATGCACTGGCGTTCCTTTCATTAGCACTTTTACTCTAGGTTACTATACAAACACACCATCGAAAGGAATATAGGGGAAAAGGAAACGCATAAGCTTTGCCTCAAGCAAGAAAACTGTAGCAGAAACCCTTGGTAATGAAAAAGAATAGCCCCCCTCGGCGGGACTAAAACCCGTTATCCCCGGTTTAGAAGACCGATGCCTTATCCGTTAGGCCACGAGGGCAATGTGCGAGCCTAGCAATGGCGTTCCTTTCATTAGCGCACTTTACTTCAGGTTACAGTAGAACACACCATCGAAAGGAATATAGGAAAAAGGGGAATGCACATGCTTTGGTTCAAGCAAGAAAACTGTAGCAGAAACCCTTGATAATGAAAAAAAATAAACCACCCACGGCGGGACTCGAACCCGCAATCCCCAGTTTAGAAGACCGATGCCTTATCAGTTAGGCTACGAGGTCGATGTACGAGCGATGCACAGGCATTCCTTTCATTAGCACTTTTACTCTAGGTTACTGTAAAACACACCATCGAAAGGAATACAGGGGAAAAGGAAACGCTAATGCTTTGCTTCAAGCAAGAAAACTGTAGCAGAAACCCTTTTTTGTGAATGAAAAATAATAACCCAACCTCGGTGGGACTCGAACCCGCAATCCACGGTTTAGGAAACCGATGCCTTATCCGTTAGGCCACGAGGGCGATGTGCGAGCGGAGCACTAGCGTTCTTTTTATTGGCGCGTTTACTCTAGGTTACCGTAGAAACACACCATCGAAAAGAATATAGGAGAAAAGAAGCGCATATGCTTTGCTTCAAACAAGAAAACTGTAGCAGATACCCTTTGTTATTGAAAAAGATTAACCCACCCTTGGCGGGACTCAAACCCGCAATCCCCAGTTTAGAAGACCGATGCCTTATTCGTTAGGCCACAGGAGCGATGTGCGAGTGATGCACTGGCGTTCCTTTCATTAGCGCGTTTACTATAGGTTACCGTAGAAACACACCATCGAAAAGAATATAGGAGAAAAGAAGCGCATATGCTTTGCTTCAAACAAGAAAAATGTATCAGATACCCTTTGTTATTGAAAAAGAATAACCCACCCTTGGCGGGACTCAAACCCGCAATCCCCAGTTTAGAAGACCGATGCCTTAATCGTTAGGCCACAGGATCGATGTGCGAGCGATACACTGATGTTCCTTTTATTAGCAGTTTTACTCTAGGTTACAGTAAAACACACCATCGAAAGGAATATAGGGGAAAAGAAGCGCTTATGCTTTGGTTCAAGCAAGAAAACTGTAGCAGAAGACCTTTGTTAATAAATAAGGATAACCCACGCTCGGCGGGATTCGAGCCCGCCAACCCCGCTTTAGGAAACCGATGCCTTATCCGTTAGGCCGCAAGAGCTATGTGCGATCGGTGCACTGGCGTTCCTTTCATTAGCAGTTTTACTCTAGGTTACAGTAAAACGCACCAACGAATGGAATATAAGGGAAAAGGAAACGCATAAGCTTTGTTTCAAGCAAGAAAACTGTAGCAAAAACCCTTTGTTAATGAAAAAGAATATCCCACCTTTGGCGGGACTCGAACTCGCAATCCCCGGTTTGAGAGACCGATGCCTTATCCGTTAGGCCAAGAGCGCGATGTGCGAGCGATGCACTGGCGTTTCTTTCATTAGCACTTTTACTCTAGGTTACTGTAGAACACATAATCAAAAGAAACATAAGGGAAAAGGAAACGCATATGCTATGTTTCAAACAAGAAAACTGTAGCAAAATCCTTTTGTTAATGAAAAAGAATATCCCAAATTTGGCGGGACTCGAACTCGCAATCCTCGGTTTAGGAGACCGATGCCTTATCCGTTAGGCTAAGACGGCAATGTGCGACGGATACTCACTGGTGTTCCTCTCATTAGCGCGTTTACTTTAGGTTGCAGCAAAACCCAACATCAAAACAAATATAGGGAAAAAAGAAACGTGTATGCTTTGCTTCAAGCAAGAAAACTATAGGACAAACCATTTGTTAATGAAAAGAATAACCCACACACGGCGGGACTCGAACCCGCAATCCCCGGTTTAGGAGACCGATGCCTTATCCGTTAGGCCAAGAGGGCGATGTGTGAGCGAAGCAATGCCGTCCCTTTCATTAGCGCACTTTACTTTGGGTTACAAAAGAACACACCATCGAAAAGAATATAGGAGAAAGGGAACTGCACATGCTTTGTTTCAAGGAAGAAAATTGTAGCAGAAACCCCTGGTAATGAAAAAGGATAACCCACCCTCGGCGGTGCTCGAACCCGCAATCCCCGGTTCAGAAGACCGATGCCTTATTCGTTAGGCCACGAGGGCGATGTGCGAGCGATGCACTGGCGTTCCTTTCATTAGCGCTTTTACTTTAGGTTATAGTAGAACACACCACCGAAAGGAATACAGCAGAAAGAGAAATGCATGTGCTTTGGTTTAAGCAAGAAAACTGTTGCAGAAAACCTTTGTTAATGAAAAAGGATATCCCACCTTTGGCGGGACTCGAACTCCCCATCTTCGGTTTAGGAGACCGATGCCTTATCCGTTAGGCCAAGAGGGCAATGGGCGAGGGGGACTCACTGGGGTTCCTTTCATTAGCGCTTTTACTTTGGGTTGCAGTAGAACACAACATCGAAACAAATATAGGGGAAAATGAAACGCATATGCTTTGCTTGAAGCAAAAAACTGTAGCAGAAACCTTTTTTGTGAATGAAAAAAAAAACTAACCCACCCTCGGTGGGACTCGAACCCGCAATCCCCGGTTTAGAAGACCGATAGCTTATTCGTTAGGCCACGAGGGCAATGTGCGAGTGATCCAATGGCGTTCCTTTCATTAGTGCACTTTACTTTAGGTCACAGTAGAACACACCATCGAAAGGAATATAGAAGAAAGGGAAATGCACATGCTTTAGTTCAAGCAAGAAAACTGTAGCAGAAACCCTTGGTAATGAAAAAGGATAACCCACCCTCGGCGGGACTCGAACACGCAATACACGGTTTAGAAGACCGATGCCTTATCCATTAGGCCATGAGGGCGATGTGTGAGCGATGCACTAGCGTTCTTTTCATTAGCGCATTTACTCTAGGTTACAGTAAAACACACCATCAAAAGGAATATAAGGGAAAAGGAAACGCATATGCTTTGTTTCAAGCAAGAAAACTGTAGCAGAAACCCTTTGTTAATGAAAAAGAATATCCCACCTTTGGTGGGACTCGAACTCGCAATCCCCGGTTTAGGAGACCGATGCCTTATCCGTTAGGCCAAGAGGGCGATGTGCGAGCGATGCACTGGCGTTCCTTTCATTAGCACTTTTACTCTTGGTTACTGTAGAACACACCACGGAAAGGAATATAGTGGAAAAGGAAACGCATATGCTTTGCTTCAAGCAAGAAAACTGTAGCAGAAAGCCCTTGGCAATGAAAAAGAATAGCCCACCCTCGCTTGACTCGAACCCGCAATCCCCGGATTAGAAGACCGATGCCTTATCCGTTAGGCCACAAGAGCAATGTGCGAGTGATGCAATGGCGTTCCTTTCATTAGCGCACTTTGGTTAGGTTACAGTAGAACACACCATCGAAAGAAATGTAGGAGAAAGGGAAATGCACATGCTTTAGTTCAAGCAAGAAAACTGTAGCAGAAACCATCGGTAATGAAAAAAATATCCCACCTTTGGCGGGACTCGAACTTGCAATCCCCGGTTTAGGAGACTGATGCCTTATCCGTTAGGCCAAGAGGGCGATGTGCGAGCGATGAACTGGCGTTCCTTTCATTAGCACTTTTACTCTAGGTTACTGTAGAACACAAAATCGAAAGAAACATAAGGAAAAAGGAAACGCATATGCTTTGTTTCAAACAAGAAAATTGTAGCAAAATCCTTTTGTTAATGAAAAGAATAACCCACACACGGCGGGACTCGAACCCGCAATCCCCAGTTTAGAAGACCGATGCCTTATCCGTTAGGCCACGAAGGCGATGTGCGAGTGATGCACTGACGTTCTTTTCATTAGAGCGTTTACTCTAGGTTACACTAACACACAACATCGAAAGGAATATAAGAAAAATGGAAACGCATATGCTTTGTTTCAAGCAAGAAAACTGTAGCAGAAACCCTTTGTTAACGAAAAAGAATATCCCACCTTTGGCGGGACTCGAACTCGCAATCCCCGGTTTAGCAGACCGATGCCGTATCCGATAGGCCAAGAGGGCGATGTGCGAGCGATGCACTGGCGTTCCTTTCATTAGCACTTTTACTCTAGGTTACTATACAACACACCATCGAAAGAAATATATGGGAAAATGAAACGCATATGCTTTGCTTGAAGCAAAAAACTGTAGCAGAAACCTTTTTTGTGAATGAAAAAAAAACTAACCCACCCTCGGTGGGACTCGAACCCGCAATCCCCGGTTTAGAAGACCGATACCTTATTCGTTAGGCCACGAGGGCAATGTGCGAGTGATCCAATGGCGTTCCTTTCATTAGTGCACTTTACTTTAGGTTACAGTAGAACACACCATCGAAAGAAATGTAGGAGAAAGGGAAATGCACATGCTTTAGTTCAAGCAAGAAAACTGTAGCAGAAACCATCGGTAATGAAAAAAATATCCCACCTTTGGCGGGACTCGAACTTGCAATCCCCGGTTTAGGAGACTGATGCCTTATCAGTTAGGCCAAGAGGGCGATGTGCGAGCGATGCACTGGCGTTCCTATCATTAGCACTTTTACTCTAGGTTACTGTAGAACACAAAATCGAAAGAAACATAAGGAAAAAGGAAACGCATATGCTTTGTTTCAAACAAGAAAATTGTAGCAAAATCCTTTTGTTAATGAAAAAGATTACCCCACATTTGGCGGAACTCGAACTCATAATTCTCGGTTTAGGAGACCGATGCCTTATCCGTTAGGCTAAGACGGCAATGTGCGAGGGAGACTCACTGGTGTTCCTCTCATTAGCGCGTTTACTTTAGGTTGCTGTAAAACACAACATCAAAACAAATACAGGGGAAAAAGAAACGCATATGCTTTGCTTCAAGCAAGAAAACTGTAGCAGAAACCCTTTGTTAACGAAAAAAAATATCCCACCTTTGGCGGGACTCGAACTCGCAATCCCCGGTTTAGGAGACCGATGCCGTATCCGATAGGCCAAGAGGGCGATGTGCGAGCGATGCACTGGCGTTCCTTTCATTAGCAATTTTACTCTAGGTTACTATACAACACACAATCGAAAGGAATATAGGGGAAAAGGAAACGCATAAGCTTTGCCTCAAGCAAGAAAACTGTAGCAGAAACACTTGGTAATGAAAAAGGATAGCCCCCCTCGGCGGGACTCAAACCCGTTATCCCCGGTTTAGAAGACCGATGCCTTATCCGTTAGGCCACGAGGGCAATGTGCGAACGATGCACTAGCGTTCTTTCATTAGCGCTTTTAATTTAGGTTACTGTAGAACACACCATCGAAAGGAATACAGGGGAAAAAGAAACGCTAATGCTTTGCTTCAAGCAAGAAAACTGTAGCAGAAACCATTTTTTGTGAATGAAAAATAATAACCTAACCTCGGTGGGACTCGAACCCGCAATCCACGGTTTAGGAAACCGATGCCTTATCCGTTAGGCCACGAGGGCGATGTGCGAGCGATGCACTAGCGTTATTTTTATTGGCGCGTTTACTCTAGGTTACCGTAGAAACACACCATCGAAAAGAATATAGGAGAAAAGAAGCGCATATGCTTTGCTTCAACAAGAAAACTGTAGCACATACCCTTTGTTATTGAAAAAGAATAACCCACCCTTGGCGGGACTCAAACCCGCAATCCCCAGTTTAGAAGACCGATGCCTTAATCGTTAGGCTACAGGAGCGATGTGCGAGTGATGCACTGGCGTTCCTTTCATTAGCGCGTTTACTCTAGGTTACCGTAGAAACACACCATCGAAAAGAATATAGGAGAAAAGAAGCGCATATGCTTTGCTTCAAACAAGAAAACTGTAGCAGATACCCTTTGTTATTGAAAAAGAATAACCCACCCTTGGCGGGACTCAACCCCGCAATCCCCAGTTTAGAAGACCGATGCCTTATCCGTTAGGCCGCAAGAGCGATGTGCGATCGATGCACTGGCGTTCCTTTCATTAGCAGTTTTACTCTAGGTTACAGTAAAACGCACCATCGAAAGGAATATAAGGGAAAAGGGAACGCATAAGCTTTCTTTCAAGCAAGAAAACTGTAGCAGAAACCCTTTGTTAATGAAAAAGAATATCTCACGTTTGGCGGGACTCGAACTCGCAATCCCCGGTTTAGGAGACCGATGCCTTATGCGTTAGGCCAAGAGGGCGATGTGCGAGCGATTCACTGGCGTTCCTTTCATTAGCACTTTTACTCTAGGTTACTGTCGAACACACCACGGAAAGGAATATAGGGGAAAAGGAAACGCATATGCTTTGCTTCAAGCAAGAAAACTGTAGCAGAAGCCCTTGGCAATGAAAAAGATTAGCCCACCCTCGCTTGACTCGAACCCGCAATCCCCGGAATAGAAGACCGATGCCTTATCCGTTAGGCCACAAGAGCAATGTGCGAGTGATGCAATGGCGTTCCTTTCATTAGCGCACTTTACTTAGGTTACAGTAGAACACACCATCGAAAGGAATATAGGAGGATGGGAAATGCACATGCCTTAGTTCAAGTGTGAAGAAGAAGATGTGCCTGCAGCAAGCAGCATCGCCAACGCCCGGCTCTCGCGGCTCGTGCTTCGGTTCGTTGCTGTGCCGATCGCTGGACGGTTCTTCACGCTGTCTCGTCGCTGCCTTTAACGGCTAATAAACCTCTTCACATTTGGTGGAAGGTGCTGTTAATCCCCGTTGCTACACCCTGGAGCTGCGAAGCCGCACGCTACCACCTGTCATGACTACCAACGCCACTACATCGACGCCTTCGCTCCAGTTCAACTGCCCTGGCCATCCTAGGCTACGGGAGCCGAAGGTCTTCAGCGGTGCGGATGGGACCGACGTCGAAGACTGGCTGGAGCACTACGAACTGGTGAGCGCCAACAATAAGTGGGATGAAGCCGACAAGCTGGGCCACGTGATATTTTATCTCACTGGCGTCGCCGAATTGTGGTTCAATAACCACAAACACAACATCCCCACATGGAGCGTCTTCAAGACGTCATGTGCTGAAGTGTTCGGTCGGCCGGCTGTCCGCAAGCAGAGGGCAGAACAGCGCTTGCGCGTCCGCTCTCAGCAGACTGGCGAGACATTTACCAGCTATATTGAGGACGTCGTCGACCTTTGTCGACGTGTGAATGACACCATGCCCGAATCTGACAAGGTAAAAAACATCCTGAAGGGCATCGACGACGGCGCATTTCAAATGCTCTTGGCGAGAAATCCGAGCACGGTTTCCGAAGTCGTCAGCCTGTGTCAGAGCTACGACGAGTTAAAGAAGCAACGCACTCTGACTCGGCAGCCTCAGCATGGTGGTGAGTCACTGTCCAGTTTCGCCACCCTGCCGGACAATTCACCGCTGCTTCAGCAAGTTCGAGCCTTCGTCCGTGAGGAAGTCGCCCGCCAACTTTCCCTAGTGCCCTTCACTCACGAGACCACCACCCGTCTACCTGCCCCGCTTCGCACTGCTATTTCGGAAGAGGTTGCCCAAGCTGTTCCTGTTGCGCACCACGAGCCGCCTCTATCCAGCCTTGCCCACTGCCAGCGTGCCGCGCAGCCGGTAGGCCCTCCTGTCGCCTATCCGCCAGCCATGCAGCCTGTGGCCGCGCCCCTAACGTATGCAGCGCAGCCTGTGGCTCCTCCTGTCGCCTGCTCGCAAGTGATGCAGCCTGTAGCAGCGCCGTTCACATATGCAGACGCTGTGCGTAGGCTTCCGCAACCACCCTACACCTCGCGCTCACAGCCCGCGCACCCGGCTGCCTATACTGCACCTTGGGCGGCACCACCAGTAGTCAATTCTTGGAGGACGCCCGATAACCGACCGATATGCTACGCCTGCTTTACTCCCGGACACGTTGCCCGCTACTGCCACCGTCGACCTCAGACGTTCGGCGACTATGTCCGATCGTCGCAAACCGGCAGCCAACCCTTCGCGCAATACGGGCCGGTCTCGTCACCTCGCTATGCCCCTCCGAACGACCCCGACTTCGTGACGCCGCGCGCAGCCTCTCCTCGTCGGCGATCGCCCTCCCCCATGCGTCGCCGGCCCAGACCTGACCAGGAAAACTAAGCACCGCAGTTCAAGAGGCAAGAACTGCGCCATTTTTGAACTGTCTAAGCCCTCGCCCCTCTCCTGCTAACGTGGTCGCAGTAACTGTTGAAGGTTATTCTACTTTCGCCCTTGTAGACACCGGCGCCGCTGTTTCTGTTATTGCCGCTAATGTCTGCCGTGTATTACGTAAAGTCACGACGCCGCTTTCGGGACTGTCACTCCACACCGCAAGTGCACAGCAAGTAACGCCTCTCGCAGCCTGCACTGCAAGAGTGTCCATCGAAGGCATTGTTTACACTGTGGAGTTTATTGTCCTCGCTGTCTGTTCGCATGATGTCATCCTCGGATGGGACTTCCTATCCCGCCATAATGCCGTCATCGACTGCGCACGCGCTGAAGTTGAGTTTTCACCCTTTTGTGATGTCCCATTACTTGACGCTCTTCATCAGCCGCCGAAGTTGTTCGTGCATGAAGACACCGATATTCCGCCTGAAAACTTCGCACTTGTTCCAATTTCATGCAACGCCTACACTGACGCTACAGTCTTTTTTATGCCTTCCGATATCTTCACGAGTCGTCGAGCTCTGCCGCTGCCTTTCGCAACGATTGACCTTGCCGCCGGAAGAAGCAATACGTTCATACTAAACCCGCTTTCCACAACTGTCACTTTGCTTGCGGGGGAATGTCTCGGCCGCGTGCAGGATCTCGACCCTTCGTCTTTGGTTGATGTCCCGGATGACTACTGCGACCACCCAAAATCACTGTCGGCCCTCGAGGAGTCGTCCAAGAATACGTTTTCCAGCGCCATCGCCGACACCCTTACTCCCACCGAACATGCCGACCTGCTTGATCTTCTGCATGAGTTCCGGAATTCCTTCGATGTGTCCCAACCTCAACTAGGCCGCACATCGCAAGTCAAGCATCATGTTAACACCGGCCTACACCAACCACTGCGTCAAAGACCATACCGTGTCTCCACTGAAGAGCGCCGCATAATCAACGATCAAGTCGAAGATATGCTTCGTAGAGACGTTATTCGACCATCTCACAGTCCCTGGGCGTCTCCTGTCGTCTTGGTGCGTAAGAAAGACGGTTCTATCCGATTTTGCGTAGACTATCGTCGTTTGAATAAGATAACCCGCCAGGACGTATATCCTTTGCCGCGCATTGATGACGCCATCGACACCCTTCACGGAGCGGAATTCTTCTCGTCGCTGGATTTGCGGTCTGGCTACTGGCAAGTTCCAATGGCTGAAGCCGATCGCCAAAAAACTGCATTTATTACACCTGACGGACTATACGAGTTTAACGTCATGCCCTTTGGGCTTTGTAACGCGCCTGCCACGTTTGAACGACTTATGGATAATACGCTACGTGGCCTCAAGTGGAATATGTGCCTATGCTACCTCGACGATGTCGTGGTTTTCTCGCACGACTTTCCTACGCACCTCCTTCGCCTCAGGCAGGTTTTGACTTGTCTGACCAAAGCTGGCCTGCAGCTTAACCTGAAAAAATGCCGCTTCGCTGCACGCGAGCTCGTCATCCTAGGCCACATCGTGTCGAAGCACGGCGTATTACCCGACCCAGCAAAACTTCGAGCAGTCGCAGAGTTTCCCAAGCCGACGACCATGAAGGAACTTCGCAGTTTTGTAGGCCTATGCTCATATTTCCGGCGCTTTGTTCGCAATTTTGCATCCATCATGTCACCATTAACCCAGCTTCTTCGCGGTGACGTGAACCTCTCCTCCTGGTCCCCTTCATGTGACGTTGCCTTCACTACTCTGCGCCGTCTGCTCACCTCGCCACCTATTCTTCGCCACTTCGACCCGACGGCTCCTACCGAAGTGCACACCGACGCCAGCGGCGTCGGGCTAGGTGCTGTCCTCGCGCAACGAAAACCCGGCTATTCAGAATACGTTTTAGCCTACGCTAGCCGCACTCTGACGAAAGCCGAAACTAATTACAGCGTGACAGAAAAAGAGTGTTTGGCTCTGGTGTGGGCGCTTGGAAAGTTCCGGCCGTACTTATACGGCCGCCCGTTCGATCTAGTAACGGATCACCACGCGCTTTGCTGGCTCTCCACGCTGAAAGACCCTTCTGGCCGCCTTGCGCGATGGGCACTCCGAATCCAAGAGTACGACATTCGCGTCGTATACCGCTGTGGACGCAAACACTCTGACGCTGACGCCCTGTCCCGCTCACCTTTGCCACCAGATCCGACGTGCGGAAACACGTGCCTCCAGTACTTGTCATCGTTAAATCTTGACTCAATTGCCACCGAACAACGTCGTGACCCGTGGATCGCATCTCTTCTCGAATATCTATCGGATACGCCCAACCTTCCGGTATCTCGATCCCTCCGACGTCAAGCTTTCCATTTTGCCATCCGCGATCAACTTCTCCATCGACGCAACTACTCTCCTGATGGCCGCCGGTGGCTACTGGTCATTCCACGCACTTTGCGATCGCAGGTATGCGCTTCTCTTCACGACGATCCACAATGTGGCCACGCCGGGGTGTTCAAAACATATGAACGCCTTCGCCATCGCTATTACTGGCGCGGCATGTACAATTTCGTACGCAAATTTGTGCAGTGCTGTCCTGACTGCCAGCGACGCAAATCAACACCGCTACGTGCTACTGGCGAATTGCAGCCACTTCCGTGCCCTGCCAAGCCTTTTGATCGCGTTGGCGTTGACCTCTACGGCCCCCTTCCATTGACATCAGATGGCAATCGGTGGATTATAGTGGCGGTCGACCATCTAACACGCTACGCCGAAACAGCCGCTTTACCGAGCGCTACCGCTCAGGATGTCGCCTCTTTCATTTTACGTCAATTTATCCTTCGACATGGCGCACCTCGAGAGCTCCTTAGTGACAGAGGCCGCGCTTTTCTCTCCGAGGTCGTCGAAGCTCTGCTTTCGGAATGCCACGTCATTCATCGGAAAACGACGGCATACCACCCGCAGACTAATGGGCTAACGGAACGGTTTAACCGCACGCTGGGTGATATGCTCTCAATGTACGTGGCATCTAATCATAGCAACTGGGACCGTGTTCTCCCATACGTGACATTTGCATACAATACTGCAATACAAACAACCACAGGATTTTCACCTTTCTTTCTTCTTTATGGACGTGACCCTTCCCATACAATTGATACTCTGCTTCCCTACCGTCCTGATGCTTCCGAATGTCCACCTATCTCCGATGCTGCTCGTCAAGCCGAAGAGTGCCGCCAGCTCGCCCGTGCGTTCACCTCGGACGAGCAACAACGCCAGAAAGAAAACCGATGCACCTCTCTTCCGGATCCAAACTATGCCCCAGGGTCTCTCGTGTGGCTTGCCATCCCATACCAAACTCCGGGACTCTCATCAAAACTTGTCCCCCGGTACGAGGGGCCTTACACCGTTTTAGAGAAAACCTCTCCGGTTAATTACTTAATTGAGCCAGTTTCCCGATCGGATGACATGCGCCGGCGTGCACGTGACATCGTCCATGTTTCCCGCCTAAACCGTATCATGAGCCTCTCCCTGAAACTTCTTAGGTCGCCAGGATGGCTCTTTTTTTCAGCGGGGGTGATATTGTGAAGAAGAAGATGTGCCTGCAGCAAGCAGCATCGCCAACGCCCGGCTCTCGCGGCTCGTGCTTCGGTTCGTTGCTGTGCCGATCGCTGGACGGTTCTTCACGCTGTCTCGTCGCTGCCTTTAACGGCTAATAAACCTCTTCACACAAGCAAAAAAACTGTAGCAGAAACCATCGGTAATGAAAAAAAATATCCCACCTTTGGCGGGACTCGAACTTGCAATCCCCGGTTTAGGAGACTGATGCCTTATCCGTTAGGCCAAGAGGGCGATGTGCGAGCGATGCACTGGGGTTCCTTTCATTAGCACTATTACTCTAGGTTACTGTAGAACACAAAATCGAAAGAAACATAAGGGGAAAGGAAACGCATATGCTTTGTTTCAAACAAGAAAATTGTAGCAAAATCCTTTTGTTAATGAAAAAGAATATCCCACATTTGGCGGGACTCGAACTCACAATCCTCGGTTTAGGAGACCGATGCCTTATCCGTTAGGCTAAGACGGCAATGTGCGAGGGAGACTCACTGGTGTTCCTCTCATTAGCGCGTTTACTTTAGGTTGCTGTAAACACAACATCAAAACAAATACAGGGGAAAAAGAAACGCATATGCTTAGCTTCAAGCAAGAAACCTATAGCACAAACCTTTTGTTAATGAAAAAGAATAACCCACACACGGCGGGACTCGAACCCGCAATCCCCGGTTTAGAAGACCGATGCCTTATCCGTTAGGCCACGAGGGCGATGATCGAGCGATGCACTGGCGTTCTTTTCATTAGAGCGTTTACTCTAGGTTACACTAACACACAACATCGAAAGGAATATAAGGAAAACGGAAACGCATATGCTTTGTTTCAAGCAAGAAAAACTGTAGCAGAAACCCTTTGTTAACGAAAAAGAATATCCCACCTTTGGTGGGACTCGAACTCGCAATCTCCGGTTTAGGAGACCCATGCCTTATCCGTTAGGAAAAGAGCGCGATGTGCGAGCGATGCACTGGCGTTCCTTTCATTAGCACTTTTACTCTAGGTTACTATACAACACACCGTCGAAAGGAATATAGGGGAAAAGGAAACGCATAAGCTTTGCCTCAAGCAAGAAAACTGTAGCAGAAACCTTTGGTAATGAAAAAGGGTAGCCCACCCTCAGCGGGACTCAAACCCGTTATCCCCGGTTTAGAAGACCGATGCCTTATCCGTTAGGCCACGATGGCAATGTGCGAACGATGCACTAGCGTTCTTTCATTAGCGTTTTTAATTTAGGTTACAGTAGAACACACGATATAAAGGAATATAGGAGAAAGGGAAATGCATATGCTTTGTTTCAAGCAAGAAAACTGTAGCAGAAACCCTTTGTTAACGAAAAAGAATATCCCACCTTTGGTGGGACTCGAACTCGCAATCTCCGGTTTAGGAGACCCATGCCTTATCCGTTAGGAAAAGAGCGCGATGTGCGAGCGATGCACTGGCGTTCCTTTCATTAGCACTTTTACTCTAGGTTACTATACAACACACCGTCGAAAGGAATATAGGGGAAAAGGAAACGCATAAGCTTTGCCTCAAGCAAGAAAACTGTAGCAGAAACCCTTGGTAATGAAAAAGGGTAG